>JAWNPS010000264.1:0-16621 GCA_035047385.1 Drosophila tripunctata | reverse complement strand
AAAGTCTTGTAATTTTCTTAGGGCAAATGGGAAAAGAAAAACACATTTTTTTTTATTTATTGCCGGTGCTTTTGCTGCTGTTATTGTTTCATTCTGGCGGCAGCTTCTTCACTTTTTGCACTTCGTTTGCAGGTCGTGCTTGCAACTCGTGTCGAGTGGAGTGCCGTGCAGTTAGAAATGACATCTCCAAAATGTCAGCTGTCAGCAGTTTGTGGCTTTGAAATGTAGAGCACAGCACTTAAATGAGAGCAACAGCACCCGAGAGACTCAACAACTGAGCAGCTGAGAGATTGAGAGAGAGAATGAGAGTGTCACACAGTTGCTCATGTGTAGGTGCTCTGGGAAGTTTTATGGCAGCTTCGGCGAAACGTTTTGGCAACTGCGAAACACTGGAAGCTCGTGTCCATGCAATTTATAGCAAATGCGGTTAAGAGCGGCGCTTTTGTTTACTTAAGAGAGTTTTGCACTGGAAGCGGTTTATGAAAGGCAACATTAAAACAACAAACATAAGATAGTATATGCAATTTTTTTTAAATTACTTTATCAAACTGTTATTATAGAAATTTAATTGAATTTTTGTCGTTTTTGTAAGTTAAAGAAACATGTTTGTCGTGTTTCACATGTTAACTGCATGCTTCGACAGCAGCACTAACAGTTTCCAGTGCTTCCAGTATGCAACAGCATGCAGAGTGCCATAATAACAACAGCGGCAAGAGACACCGAGAGAGAGAGGGAGTGAGCAAATACCGCTGCACTAAGCATACAAATAGCAATAATTCCTAAATGTGTGCTTTATAAAGTGTTGTAAATTTGTATAAATATTTATAATAATAATATTTTATATTAACATAGCTAACAGTGAGCCAAACAAACGTCTTCTGTTGGAACGTTTTGGCAATGGTACGAGTAACAAAATCACGAATACGACTAGTGGTACCGGCACCCAGTCTCTGTTTTGTTTGCTTTTGTGCTCCCCATTCATTCGCCTGAGCACTGAGCTTCGTTTCGCTGGAATCCTTTACTTATGCTACAACTGCTACTGCTACTGCTGCTGCTGTTGCTGCCGCTGCTGCTGCGGCCGCAGTCTCTGCTAGCTGACTGGCTGCCTGGCTGCCAATGTTGTTCGCTGCCCCAACGAATGCAGCGAATTTGTCGAGCCGTGTGCAGTTGTCGCTTCAGTTGCAAACGAACGATTTAAGCGAAAAGTTCGATTTTATTTTCGGTGCGCGAGCCTACGACAACAAGGCGCAAACAAATATTATTTGCAGCTAACGTAAGCGCAATGGGTCTAAAAGCAAAAGCGTTAAGTGTTTTTGGCCAACAAACTTTGCAAATATAATTGCGTGTAATTAAAACTAAATACAATGCTTTTCAGGGTGGGTAAGTTCTACGCAGCTTGTACTTCACGAATATCTCACAGATGCAAACTTGAAACGCATCTTAGTTTCATTTGGTTTGCTTTTCCCTAGCTGTGCATTTCTTCAGCATTTCACAGGGTATAGTTTCACAATTTTCTTAAACTTGCCTTAAAGCTCTAAATAAAATTCTTGCATTTATTATTAACACATATCGAGTGTTAACTGTGAAATAGCTTTAAAATTGTAGTAATTTTTTGTCCCTGCAAATTCATTCAGTATGTTTATAGTATAAGTTTAACATAAATAAATAAATACAAAATAATTCATAATAATAAAACTCGCCTTCGCGTGTGTGTTTGTGTGTGTGCGTGACGGCATCATAAAAAAAACAACATAAATTAAAATTACATTAAAGTGCGGAAATAATAAATATAAATAATTTATTAAATTTTAATGCGACGAATTGCAAATAATTTGTACAATTTGCCCATTGGAAATGACATTTTGGGTAAGTGCACTTTTATGCTATCAACTATTAGATTTATAAGAAATTATAAAACTGTTTTCGGTTTAAATTTAAGCAGTAAGAAGTATAGCATGCCGCCTTTAAAAACATTTTGAGCAGTTGAAAGGGATTTCAGCACTGAACTGCTGCCTGTTTAAATTTGTCGGCAAAAGCGTAGCATACTTCTTGGCTGCGCTTAAAAATAATTATAACAGTTGTTGGGGATTTGAAATAAGGTGGAAGACTTTTGTATTTTACATTTAGTAAACAAAAGTGAGTCTGAAGCAAAGTTTTTAACTTAAAATAGACAGTAAAATGATGTTTATATCTCGTTCTGCAAATTTTAGTTATAATTTTAGGAAATTGAAAATGCATAATAGTTAAAAACGAAGTTATCTTACTAATTTTGAAAAGTATAAATGCCAAGTTTTAAGCAAGTTATTTAAACACCAACAATAAATTGATGTTTTGCTATATTATGGAAAAAAAAAATTATAAAAATACTTTATACGTTACTAATATTTAATAAAATTATATTTAAATAAACTTAAATAAATTTATAAATAAGAACAAAAGAGAAAAATTAATTAAAATTTGTTTAACTAAAACAGAGAGCTAAAGTTAATTTTAAGTAAATTAAAATATATTGCGAAAACTTAAGTTGAGTGTAAAATAAATACTAATTCTGCTTGACATTTACTCTCCTAAAATGAAAAATTCGTTAAAAAGCCGGTAAATATTAAAGGGCAATATAAATTGATCTGAGCTTTTGGAGAAAAATATTAAAGGCTAAAGTTTAAATGCCAATGTTTGAATATCTAACACCAGATAGGAATACGTCACTTATATTAATACACTATACTCGTATAGTTGTGTAAATTCAAATTTTGTGTTCCTAACAATTCATATAATTCATTGCCAACTCCAAATGAATTTCCCAACTTTAATTTAAATATTAGTAACAGTTTTAATCTGTGTGTAAGTTATGAGTTAACATTGAGGGCTTAACTTAAAAGAACTCAGCAATTTGAAAACTAATTTAACTCGAGTTTTGAACAATATTTATATATAAAGTTAACTGATATATTTTGGATGAACAATTATATGAAGCACAAAAATTTAATTTGCCCCAAATAGTTGCCACTAACTGAAATGCTAAACTCATTCAAATTGTTACACACAGTTGCTTTTCTGAGTACAATAATTTAATGAACAGCAATTGTAACTGCAACTGCAGCCAGACCGCAATTCGCTTAATAATGAAAATACCTAGAGTAAAAGGCTTTCCCCAACAGTTCAACGAGATACCATAAACTATATTAAAATACTTGCAGTTAAAAGGCAAAAGAATGCAAATCATTTTCAACAGAGTTTTGCATAGAACATTGCAAACAAAAATAAAAATAAAACCAAAAACAAACAACAACAACAACGAACTAAATGCAGCACGAAGAAAAGTTTCAAACAGTGGCTGTCAGAGAGTCAGTCAGTCAATCAGTCGAACAAAAAAGCAGTAAAAAATGCTGGCAAAATATGCAATCAACAAAGCAAAAGTGCCAAAAGTATTTTAATTAAACACAATTACACTTAAAAATGCCAACGGCCAAAAGTAGTTGAAATGAAATAAAAACAACAAATCAGCAGAGAAATTGGAACAGCAGGGAATAGTAAGAGAGCGACAGAAAAAAAAAACTGTTGCCTACTTTTTGGATGCATTTTTAATTGCGGTTAGCGCTTGGCAGAGCTGTGCTGGGAAATGTTTGATGTTTGTGTGTGTAGTGCAGTGCCGCGTTCGATTGTCATTTATGGCACGAAGATTGTGCAGATTTGAGAGAATACAGGAGAAGGCAGTTTCACTTGGGCCAACTGTGCCACCAGGGCTCAGGACTCTTCAGTTGAAGTGTGAATTGAAGCGCCGCTTGAGTGCGACCAAAGAAAAGCTCACTGCTCAAGTGGAAAAGCGGTTGAAGTGTGGCACGAGATGGAAAACAACAGAGGAAAAATGATGGAACAAGATGCAACCGACCAGCAACAATAAGCAACAACAATAACAACTAAAAAACTGCAGATGCTTGTGTCTGTCCCATGGGTTAAGAAATTCAGCAAACGGGCGGAGTAAAGCATGAGAAATAGCTTCTGGGAATTTGCCGACATTATGCTAGAAAACGGAACAAAAGAAATGTAAATAGATGCACGCAGGTTCAGTCTATGAAAATGAGCCAAAGCTATTGATATGCATTCAATATGCAAACTACTAAAATGCAGCTCGTATTTAAGATCCTTGTAATTTCTGTACAGAAAGTGCAGCAATTTGTGTCAGCTGCGAATTGTTTTAAAGCTGAAGTTTGTGTTAAAATATTTTTAATTTTATGCAGACTTTTAATGTTCTTTAATAGCTAACGATTCGAGCTTGGAATGAACTTGAAAATGATTTCCGTTTCAGTTTATCGAACTGATTCAGTAATTGCTTGACTTCTTTATATAAAAGTAAGCACAATACTCAAGCATTTAATCTATCATTGAATCTTAGTGAATATTTAAATTTGGGAAACTTTTAGATAGTAAATGATAAATTAATTTAGTTAAAAGATATGAGTATAGAAATTTGTAAAACTTTTTTGTGCTTGCTAATGTATTTCAATAGAGTTATATAAAAAAATGCCTATATATGCCGGTATATTTTAATTGTGGCCAACTATTACTATACTCTCCAATACATATTAAAACCAAACACATCTGGTTTACACATTAACAGGGCACAAAGTATATAAAGTATATCCATTGACCTGACTCAATGAGGACATTGGTTTTTTGGTTTGTTGTTTTCACTGCTTACCCTTTGTATTTTATTGAATTTTAAATGTTGTTCAGCCATAAAATAGCCGAGGCTAATAAATTTAAATAAATAAACTGCAACAATTTAGGCCAAAAATGTTGCGAGTGTAAACTAAAAACGAGAAGCGAAAAGCGAATAGCCATAAAAATGTCAGCGAGAATATCAATTAAGTTTCGAAAATGTGCACTAAACACAATGTGATTAAATGACAGATACCCTGTAAGCAAAGATTAACCTTTTTGAACCACAATCTATAAGAATTACTTCTAGGAATTCATATAACAATTACTTAAAAGAATTACTACTACGCTCTCAAACACTTTTATTTTGTTTTTAAGGATTAATAGGTAAAAACTTCACTTTTGTGTTATACTGTCCCGTAAACTGGTATACTCGTACAGTACGACAATTGCATAGGGGTATTTAGATACATGAAATGGGCGATATACGGATTTTTAAAGCGCACATTTGTCGTTGTTGGTTTTTCATTTGGTTTTTTGGGTCAACGCGCCACGCCCACAACGCCATTTAAAATATTCACATAATTACAGCAGCAGCAGCTGCAAATCAATTAACGCTAATTATTACGTTCACCAATAAATCGACAGAAAATAAAGAAAAATATAGAAATAAAATAGTACATTTGTACATATTTACAGATATTAAATAAATTGTTGCCCTTGTTGTTGCTGCTGGGGGTATAATAAATATTTCCTGACATTTTGTGGCATTTTTGCATGTCAATAATATTTATTGTTATTATTTCAAAAGCATTAGCGTTTGGTTTGGGAGCTTTCAAACACGTTTGCTCGTTCGTGCTTGCAAGCCGCCGCAAAGTATGCCACAAAAATGTGCAATAATTGTTAGGGGATGCGGAGCAGGGTGGCAAACTGCAAAAAAAAAAAACTCAACTAAATGGTTGTGTAAGGAAATTGGGCTGCTTGTTTTGCGCCTCGTAACGACCAATAATTGTTACAAATCGAATAACATCGCCTCCAAAATGCTCCATTTCGTTGTTTTTTTTTCGCGTTGCTGCTGATATTTTTCTGTGTTTTCTTTTTTATGTCTTGTAATTTTTCACATTTTCCAAAGTTTGTTTCAGTTGCTTTTTTTTTGTATATTGCTCAAATCGATTTGTGGCGTTTCTCACGCAAACTTTACAAATAGAAGCTTCGTGCAAAATTAGTTAGATTGTGGCAGCATTTTGAAGGGTGCTTCAAATATGTTGAATTTGTTGCTGTGTGGAGAGAGTATGAGCTCTGCAATATTTATTAAGGACTCATGGCTACAAATTTATTTTAAATTATATATAAAGCTGTCTTTTGCGAAACTTAAATTTGTAAATGCAGGAACATCGTTTGTATAATACTACTTAAAGGAGTGTAAGTCATTGGATTTACATAATATGTTAAAAAATACTTACTCTGCTAATGAAATGTAGTAAATGAAAGTGTAAAATACAGTATGCTCTTGTAGAAAGCAACTGATAGGAATTTAGGAAATGCTTGAGCGGAAATTTATTTAAACTATTTATTTATAATGTATAATATTCTTTTAAGTTGAGCTGTTGCTTCCATCGTGGAGTTTCATTCTCTATTCTACACATAAAATTAAAAGTATGCAAACTTTCATCCAAATTTCAATTGAAATTATAACCGCTTTGATGAGCTCTTGTGTTCACGGTAATCAATAAATGGCTTAACTTCCTTATATTAGACAACCGATTAATGTTTAAAGCATTTAAAACTTTAAAGCTTTAAGGCTTTAGTTAAGCGAAAGTTTACTGAAACCTGCTTGTTGACATTGGAGCTGCAATGTGGAAAGCTGCTTTACATCTGCCATCTATCACGGTCTTTATCGTACTGGTATTTGTGCCCTTATCGAAATGTTCTTATGACGCACTTTGCAACTTACCCAGCAAAAAAGACCGTATATTGCGGCATATCGTATGTCAATATTGCTCATACGCCTATATATGCATTGCTGTACTTACGTATGATATGTAGTACATAGCACCACAGCTGTGTATGAATATTTGCTGGTTGCAAGAGAAAAAAAATGGCAACGTTCTTTGGGCGGCGGCTTGCAGCAAGCTGCGCTTTGAGAGCTGCTTTCACTTTGGCCCATTTTTATGGTCCGCTGGCAGAGCCAGAGAGTTTTGGCCAAAAGGTCGGTAGTGGTGGTAGTCGAATAGGGGGAATGGGTAGCGGCACGGGCTGCGGTAGTACGGCCGCACAAAAGCGCGTAAGCGTATTATTAATGGCATGCATGTGGAGAGAGAGTGAGGAGTGAGTGAGGAAAAAGGAGTCTGTTGAAATTTTCAATTGTGCGGCATAAAACCCAGCGGGGTTTCTGTTGACCGCTCAAGCCTCGACACACTGGCCGGTTCATAGTATTTACTGCTTTGTCGATTTGGCCAACATTATGGCCAGTTGGCTATTGCAGTGAGCCAAGCTGTGATAGGCCCTCCACTGCATCTATCAGTGGCTTAAACTGCGCGTCCTTTTTTAATAAAAGCGATAAACTCAAATATTGCTCTACTCGGTCTACGCATGCTGCATACTTTCGGGCTGCAAATTTAATTTTAGTCTCACTCAAACTCTCTTCCATCACTCTCTCACCACATTCCAACTTCTTTTCTGTGTTTTGTTTTTATTTTTGGCTTCATGAAAAATATTTGCCAAAGTGTGTTTAATTAATAAATTCTTTGCCAAAACAATAACCATTCATTTTGGTTTATTTTGAAAAATGTTTCACCGCTGTTGGAGTCTGATTTTATTGAATATTCTTTAAAAGCTCTAACAAAATTTTGTACTCGTTTCAGAGAGCAAGTTAAACGTTAAATTCTATGCTGTTGAACATTATAATAATTAAATATATTTTTCCAAGTTTTTGGTCTGAATTTCTTTACATATATTGTATTTATATGTAGTCATGCTCTCTAGTTATTGCAAACTGTAGACATATTCAATTTGCTTTTCAACACTTTCATCCATTACTCTGTTTGCTTTAATTGGCTGCAAATTTTCTTCAACGCTGAAAAGTATGCTACAAAATTTGCTCAACTGCACACAATTGCCAAACGAGAAGTCCTTAAATTTGCTACTGCTTGTTATTGTTGTTAGTGTTGTTTTTGCTGTTTTTGTTATTTGTTTTTGGTGTTGTGTTCAGTTGCTCTGTGTTTTGGTTGTGTTTCGCATACATCTCTGTGTGTGTGTGTATTGTGTTGAAATCGCCTCCCCATAATTTCCGTTTTGATTAATGAATGTTGAAATGTCGAAAATTGTTTGTTGACGTCGAAAGCACGCTCATAGAACTTTGTATATATAAACACACACATACGAAGGTGTGTGTGTGTGCGAATGTGTATGTGTATGGGTGTTATGTGTGTGAGTATCCATGTCGGTTGTTAGTCTTTCGAATGTGTGCAAATAAACAACGATAACAAATGGAAAAGGAGTTGAGCAAACGTGCCACATAAAAGTCAAATATCAATCAAAATCGCACTTTTGCGCAAACAACGGACAAGACACGCCCAGTTTTGAGTCGGGTTAATTGATTGACTCCAGGTTTGCCAGGCTCAAGGGGTTATAGGTCAATCAATGCTATGTAATTTGATGTAGCAGATGAAAAATATAGAAATATATAAATATAAATATAAATAAAAATAAAAATAACAAGAAAGAAATGTCAGTCGGGCATGCCGACCGTGTAATACCCTCTGAGCTTCGTTTCCAATTATATGAGTTCCAATTGGAGTAGCTGCTGCAACATGCACACATATTTGTATGTCTATCTCGCTCACACGTTATTCGTTTTCGTTACTTGTGTGCACGTGGCTATGCCTTGCTTGAATGTAACGATTTTCGTTGTTTAAGAAACTTTTTTATTTATAGTCCGATTTTAATGAAATTTTCACAATCGTTTGATATTATTTGTCTGCAAATAAATGCTAAGTTACAAAACTATACGTTAAGAAATAAGTGAGCCCGCCGCTTGCAAAGTTACAACGCAATTTTACTTGGGGTGGGCGAAGGAGGCGTGGCATCCAAAAAACTTTGATGGCATTGTCTTTATATTGCATCTAGCAACATGCAAGCCAAAATTGGTGTCCCTAGGTGCCATAGTTACCGAGATATTCGCAAAAAAACCTTTATTTTTTCCGAGGTATGTCTGGTTTAACGCTTATTGTGGGCGAATGGGGCGTGGCATCGAAAAAAAAATATTCTTGTATTGACTGACTAAATATGTGGTCGATACTGACTAAAACGGATATTGTAGCTCTTACCATCTCTGAGTTCTGTTTGTTCATACGGACAGACAGACGGACAGACGGACGGACAGACGGACATGGCTCAGTCGACTCGGCTTGTGATGCTGATCAAGAATATATATACTTTATGGGGTCTGCCACGCCTCCTTCTACCTGTTACATACTTCTGACAAACCCATACTTTATACCCAGAGGGTATAAAAATATAAATATAAATATAAATATAAATATAAATATAAATATAAATATAAATATAAATATAAATATAAATATAAATATAAATATAAATATAAATATAAATATAAATATAAATATAAATATAAATATAAATATAAATATAAATATAAATATAAATATAAATATAAATATAAATATAAATATAAATATAAATATAAATATAAATATAAATATAAATATAAATATAAATATAAATATAAATATAAATATAAATATAAATATAAATATAAATATAAATATAAATATAAATATAAATATAAATATAAATATAAATATAAATATAAATATAAATATAAATATAAATATAAATATAAATATAAATATAAATATAAATATAAATATAAATATAAATATAAATATAAATATAAATATAAATATAAATATAAATATAAATATAAATATAAATATAAATATAAATATAAATATAAATATAAATATAAATATAAATATAAATATAAATATAAATATAAATATAAATATAAATATAAATATAAATATAAATATAAATATAAATATAAATATAAATATAAATATAAATATAAATATAAATATAAATATAAATATAAATATAAATATAAATATAAATATAAATATAAATATAAATATAAATATAAATATAAATATAAATATAAATATAAATATAAATATAAATATAAATATATATATAACACTATAGATCTGGCAATTGCATGCCAGTATTAAACCAGTAATTTATTTAAACGCGCATTTTATCAATACTAAAAACAAGAACACAAAACATTCAGTGGATCATACAGTGAGTGCAGTAAGTACATGTCTGCGAGCATACACAAATTATAGAGCATGGCTTTCACAATTTGTGTTTTGGCCAGAACTGCATTTGCTTTTTGGCTTCTAGCGTTTTTTGGTATCTGCCCACATTGCATGTCAATGCTGAGTATTCAGCACAACAACAAAAAAGAAAACTATCTCTCCCTTTCTCTCCCTCTCCTTCTCCCTTTCTCACACTCTTTTATTTGCTGTCTCACTCGCTGTCTGACAGTCTTTGTGTGGGAGCATTGTCTAAAAATTTCGCTGGCAAGCCAAAAGTTTAAACTGTTTTACAAACTTAAATTTTATTTTCGCTTTTTTGTTTCGTTTTTCTATTGTTGTTTTTCTGTGTGGTATTGGGCCAAAAGTTAATTGAACTGAACACGCCCACAAAATTTATATACTCCTTCCCATGTGGGTGGAAGGAAATCAGTTTTCTGAGTGGGCGGCTTTGTTTTTGAGGCCAAACGTGGAGTTCAGATTGACAGGCTTATTGTGTTGGATAGTTTGCATTATCTGTAAACAAATCGCTAAAGAAAAGTTCAACATGAGCTTCAGGCATTGATCAAAGTTGTTCAATGAGAACTTGCACTGTGTTTTAGTTAAATTTGTTAACTTAATTTAACTTTCTTTAATTGTTATACGAAAGAAAAGAGTTGATAGTTTTAATTATACAAATTTGCAACTAATAAACATATTTTATTTCTAAGCTATTGATTTAGTGCTAACTGGAGTATGGGAAATTGCTTTACCTTGGGTTTTCTAGGTAAAATGTTCATCAGGATACCTGGAGAATGTTTTTATTTGCACTGACAAACTATGCACACACCACCAGAACAGTGTCGCAGTGTGTGTTTATGCAGTTGCAGTTGCATTTGCACAATGGTTTGTCAAGGAAACTTTTATTTTAGACAACAACAAAAAATATTGAGAAATGGAAAATGCAAAAAATACAAAAGGGAAAAGGGAAAAGGAGGAAAATGCGAAAAAAAAAGAAAACTTTATCTGTGGCTTTGCATTGTATGCATATTGTTGGCATGCTCTTCTCACTCGTTGCCTTACTAACTGACTCTATCTCGTTCTCGTTCTCGTTGCCTCTGCCTCTGTGGTTACCCATGCGTCTGTCTGTCCGTACTTACGTCTGTTTGTCTGTCTCTCTGTCTCGTGTGCTTAGTCATTGTCTTTGCGTACAACTTCCGTCTGCCATTCGCCGCATGTTGACGTTGACTTTGCCAAATGCCCTGCAACCCAATACCGCTGACTTCCCTTCATCCCCCGTTCTCCCTGCTATTACCACAAACTGATCTTCCTCTAGCTACGCAAATGTCTAGCCAAAAAAATGTTACTCGTTGCATACTTTTGCGTGGAATTTCAAACATTCCTGCTGCTGTTGTATTTTGTTCTTCATTTTTTTATTCTGTGAACTTTTTTTTTTGGTTTTGTTGTTGCTTTTGCATGTGAGTAAAAACAAAAATATTTTCGGAATGTGCGGCAAGTATGTAAAACAGTGGAGTGGTAAAGGGGGAAGCGAGTACGAAGCGGGTTTTCGCTCGTTGAGCGACGCAGAAAATTAGAAAATATTGCAAAGGTGCGGGAAATTGGACAAACGGTCTATGGATATGTTATGCTGGGTTTAAGATGCTAAACAGCTGAACTCTGCAGCAGTTAAATGAATCATTTACAGGTGTCAAAGAAGAAAATTCAAGCTAATATGAGCTTATAGTAAATACTAACTTTCTAGTCGTTTAACAAGTACAAGTTAGTAAACAGCTAACCTAGAATATTAACTATTAAATAAATTAAGCTATGTTTGTAGAAAATTTAGTTTGTCTAACTTTTCATTTGAATACATTTTTATTAATAAATTATTTTATATAAATTTGACATGGGTCTATGCAACATTGTTTAGTTTCTAACTTTTATTTGAAATATATTTTTTCTGAGTAGAATAAGTTAATAAGTAAGACAGTCAAGCTAACCCTACCAATATTAAAATATATAAAATGTACAAATTGAATTCACAATTATAAAGTTAATGTATGTTTACAATCAAGATAAAAAATTAAATGATACATAGTTTATAAGGCTGGGAAAATTAAAATGTACAAAAATTGTATCCGGCAAGAAGTGGGTAAAACCCATTTGGTTTATTATGAAATAAAAGCTGCACAAAATAGATTTCGGATCTGAGGGGAAAAGGTATCATACTACGGTATATATCAGAAATATATCGAAAGTGACTTAAACTGTTGAATTTGAAATTGATCTCACTAAAACAATGCAGCCCTGTTAATCGTTTACTTATGTTAACATGTATTCTGTTTTAACATTCTCATTCGTGCGTTTGCCTATTATGAATTACTGGCACGCGCTTTTTAGTCTTAAATAAACCTTGCACATGAACGAACGTCGTTGCTCTTTTTCTTTTTGGTGACGCTTTGGGTGTTGATCGAGATCCCCTCTCAACAGGTTATGGGCCCAGTGATTACAAAGAGAAAAGAGGAAAGTTAAGAACTTTAGTGCACAGAAGTTAAGACTCGCGAAAAATGAGCAATTTGTATCAAATTGAGAAGCTAGACGAAAAGAACTATGATTCGTGGTGCGTTCAAATGCGCAGTGTGCTTGTGCATTCTGATTTATATGACGTGACTTTCGGTGATATACCCTCGGGGGAAAGTGAAACAGTTGCCCACAACAAAAATGATCGCAAAGCATTAGCAATTATAACTCTTTGTGTAAAGCCGTCGCAATTGTCGTACATCAAGAATTGCGAGACAGCAAAGTCGGCATGGACAAAGCTGCAAGATGTTCATCAGCCGAAGGGACCAGTGAGGAAGGTGTCGCTTTACAAAAGATTGCTAAGTCTCCGTATGACGGAGGGCGCGTCTATGCAAAATTATCTAAATAATTTTTGTGAAGTTCTGGATCAGCTAGCAGGAGTTGGAATTGATATGAATGATGAGTTACGAACCATAATTCTATTATCAAGTTTGCCTATTGCGTATGAGAATTTTGTGGTGGCTATTGAGACACGCGATGAATTGCCTGATTTCGAAACGCTGTGCATAAAATTAAAAGAGGAAGCGGATCGAAAAAGTCTAAGTGACACACAAGAAAATTCGCAAGAAGCATTTACAGTAATGCAAAACAGAAAAGTATACCAGAATACTAACGCAAAGAAGAATCGCGCACATATCACATGCTTCAAATGCGGTAAGAAAGGGCATATAAAAGCAGAGTGCAAAAGCGGCAGCGACAGCGGCGGTAAAACAGAAAACAGAAACCAAGAAAGCACAGTTAATAAGCAATGTAGTTTGATAAATGCTTTGGAAGCTGAAAACATTGAAAAGCGAAAGTGGTGCTTGGATTCGGGTGCAACGAGTCATATGTGCTGTGACAAAAATATGTTCGTGAAATACGAAGAACATAAAGAGCGAATCAGTTTGGCGAACGCTGGTTCTTTATTCGCAGAAGGCAAAGGAACAGTGGAACTGAAAACTGAAATGTACAATTTAACACTGAATAATGTTTTGTACGTTCCAGGCTTGGCTGGAAACTTTATGTCAGTAGCACGAGTTATTGAGCACCACAGTGTGGTACATTTTGACAAAGATGGAGCGAAGATCGTGCAGAAAGGTGATTGCATCCTAAGAGCGGGCAAAATTGGCAACTTGTACGTGTTTGAAGCCGAACCACAAAAGGTGTGTGCTGCTATGAATGAATCTGACGGAGATTTGTGGCATAAGCGGCTTGGCCACTTAAATTATGCAAGTATGATACAGATGGCAAATAAAAATCTGGTGAGAGGAATGAATGTAAAAACCATATCGAACAACAGTACATGTAAGACATGTATGTTAAGCAAAGTGCATGTGCAGTCGTTTCCAAAATCAACTGAAAATCGATCTGGTGAACTTTTGGAACTAGTTCATAGCGATGTGTGCGGGCCATTTGGAACTAAATCCCTTGGCGGCTCACGATATTTCCTCACATTCATAGACGACAAATCCAGACGAGTATTTATATATTTCTTAAAAGGAAAGGATGAGGTCTTTGACAAGTTTGTGGAGTTTAAGAATCTAGTAGAACGTCAGACTGGAAAGAAACTTAAATCCATCCGGAGCGACAACGGGCGAGAGTATGTAAACACGAAATTCGACGAATATTTGAAGAAAAATGGAATTGCACGGCAATTGACCATAGCATATACTCCTCAACAAAACGGTGTTGCTGAAAGAGCCAACCGTACTCTAGTAGAGATGGCAAGATGTTTATTGACGCAGTCAGGACTTTGTGAAGCATTATGGGCTGAGGCAGTCTATACTGCGGCGTACCTTCGCAACCGATCACCCACAAGTGCTTTGAACAATCAGACGCCGATGGAAGCGTGGACTGGTAAGATACCATGTATTAAACATCTAAAAGTTTTTGGTTCCGTTGCAGTGGCACTATCCAAGGGGAGCCACGACAGTAAATTCAAACCAAAAGGAAAAGAATATCGCATGGTGGGCTACTCAAGAGAGGCAAAAGGGTATCGTTTGTACGATGCGGAAGCACGTAAGGTGGTTGAAAAGCGAGATGTACTATTCGACGAAAGGCAGGGTTTGATGCAAGACAACAGTACGACTGTTACTCTTCAGTTTCCTGGAAATCATGGCCAATTTGAGGCGCCTGATGACAACGAGAGCGATACAACGGAGGAACAATCCGAGGCTACTGGAAGCGAAGATGAATCGTTTAAGAGCGCGGATGAAACAGATGGCGATCAGATTGTTGAATCAGAAACCCGAATAGGACCAGGCAGACCAAAGTTTATAAGAACTGGCAGACCAGGAAGGCCGAAAAAACAATACAACGTACTTGGATCGTTGGTTGCCAGTGAGGTGCCGATTCCAGCAACCTACGAGGAAGCTATAAATGGTTCACATTCATCACAATGGCGTGAGGCAATGTCAACAGAGTATTCAGCATTGGTCAAAAATCAGACGTGGGAAGTGGTAGACTTACCACCGAATCAACGGTCAATTGGATGTAAATGGGTCTACAGTCTGAAGAAAGATGCTCAGGGAGCTGTACAACGGTTTAAGGCTCGGTTAGTTGCAAAAGGCTGCTCTCAACAGTTTGGTATAAACTACACGGACACTTTTGCACCGGTATGTCGACTTGAGAGTGTGCGATTGGTGCTTGCGCTAGCAGTCGAGTTGCAGTTATACTTACATCAGATGGATGTTTGTACGGCGTATCTCAACAGCGACTTGCGAGATACTGTGTACATGAAGCAACCGTTGGGATATGTAGATGCGCATCATCCGAATGGAGCCCTATTGCTAAAGAAAGCAATATATGGATTGAAACAATCAGGAAGAGAGTGGAACTCTAAGCTTCATGGAGTACTTCTAGAGATTGGTTTCAAGCAATGTATTAGCGAGCCATGTCTATATCAAAAGCACGGTAATGATGAGATTGCACTAATACTTGTTTATGTCGATGATTTACTTATAGCATGCCAATCGAAAAATCTGCTAAATTGCGTTAAAGAAAAAATTTCCAAAGCTTTCGATTGTACAGACAAGGGTGCAACCGAGTTGTTTTTGGGAATGGAGATCCAACGAGACGGTGAACTTGGCCCAATTACTTTGGGACACACTCAATATATCAAGGATATGTTGAGGCGTTATGGTATTGAAAACTGCAGACCGGCGGCTACACCACTTGATGCAGGGCATCAGGTTGCATGCGACAACAAGGAATGCAAAAGAGTGAACCAAGGGGTGTATCAGACTCAGATCGGAGAACTAATGTGGCTTGCGCTTACCACAAGACCGGATATTTTACACTCGGTTGCAAAGCTGGCTCAGAGGACCCAGGATCCACACCACGAGCATGAAGCAGGCGTGATGCATATCTTGCGGTACTTGGCGTCTACTCAACACAAGAGAATTGGCTACTCCAAGAGCGGTCAGGCATTTGTTGGCTATGCAGATGCTGACTGGGGTGGTGACAAAACGGATCGAAAATCCTATAATGGATATGTTTTCTTTTTGGCTGGTGGACCGATTTCATGGAAATCAGAGAAACAACGCAGTGTAGCACTAAGTAGTACTGAGGCAGAGTATGTGTCACTGTCAACCGCATGCAAGGAAGCGATTGTACTACGGCGTTTAATCATAGAGCTTGGATGTGGACAAGATAATACTTCAACGGTTATATACGGCGATAATCTAAGTGCTCAGCAATTGGCTAAAAATCCTGTTCATCATGCTAGGACTAAACACATAGATATACGATATCACTTTGTACGACAAGTTGTATCTGAGGGTCATGTAGAGCTAAAGTATGTATCAACTAATTTAATGATAGCTGATGTACTAACGAAAAACTTGCCTGTAAAGAAGCATAAGGAATTTATGAATATGTTAAATTTGAATTAATATTGCAAAGCATGTCTGCATTGAGGAAGAGTGTTGAATTTGAAATTGATCTCACTAAAACAATGCAGCCCTGTTAATCGTTTACTTATGTTAACATGTATTCTGTTTTAAATAAACCTTGCACATGAACGAACGTCGTTGCTCTTTTTCTTTTTGGTGACGCTTTGGGTGTTGATCGAGATCCCCTCTCAA